>JALIZH010013737.1:0-39933 GCA_030522465.1 Rhipicephalus appendiculatus | reverse complement strand
GGCAGCGTCTCCTAGCGAGTTTCTTGATTGAAAAAGCCGACAGATCCCACGCACTGTGGGAATCGATGTAATGCGAAGCAGCCAGGAAGGAGCAAATCTGCTTTACATAATTGGCATGTCATGTTTTACATGTTAGGACCTGTCATTTATGTTTGTCATACAGTCACGTCGCGCAATACCAATTTTGGTGTATATCAAGCTAGCGAACTGGACGCAAGCTCACCATGAGCGTGGCATGCAAATCACGTTGTAGATGACATGCATGCCAAGATTTTCATGTTACCACCTGTCACTTAAGTTCGTTATACAGTCATGTCACTCAATACCAAATTTGGTGTATATCAAGCTAACGAAACGGCCGCGAGCGCGCCATGAGTGTGGAATGCAAGTCGTGTCGCTCATGACATGTCTCGATTTCCGTATTATCACTTGTCATTTATGTTCGTCACACAGTCACGTCACTCAGTACCAAGTTTGGTGTATATCGAGCTAACAAAACGGCCGCGAGCGCGCCATGAGCGTGGCATGCAAGTCATGTCGCACATGACAAGTCATGATTTCCATATTACCACTTGTCATTTATGTTCGTCATACAGTTACGTCACGCAATACCAAATTTGGCGTATATCAAGCTAACGAAATGGTCGCGAGCGCGCCATGAGCGTGGCATTCAAGTGATGTCGCACATGACAAGTCATGATTTCCATATTACCACTTGTCATTTATGTTCGTCATGCAGTCATGTCACTCAATACCAAATTTGGTGCCTATCAAGCTAACGAAACGGCCACGAGCGCGCCATGAGCGTGGCATGCAAGTCATGTCGCACATGACAAGTCATGATTTCCATATTACCACTTGTCATTTATGTTCGTCATACAGTCACGTCACTAAATATCAAGTTTGGTGTATACCAACGAACGAAATGGCCGCGGGCGCGCTATGAGCGTGGCATGTAAATCTTGTTGTTCATGACATGCACGTCATTATTTGCATATTACCCCCCTGTCATTTATGTTTGTCATACAGTCACGTCACTCAATACCCAAATTTGGTGTATATCAAGCTAACGGATCGGCCGCGACCGTGGCATGTAAATCATACTTTTCATGACAAGCTATTCATGATTTTCATGATATGACCAGTCCAATCATGTTTGTCATACAGTTATGTTATGCCATACCAATTTTGGTATAAATCCCGTTAATGATTCGGCCAGGAGAGCACAAAGTCGTAGGCGGCTAGATAGATAGATTGATAGATAGATACGCTCAAAGCCGCCGAAGTTCGCTAAGAAATGCTTCGCATTTAAAAACCGACTGCTCGCGCAGCACAACCGTTCACTGACCACCCCTTATATATAGGCACTGGATCTTGACCTGCAAGGTTGTGCCGGTGGGAGATTTTTCCTGTGCGTTGTCGAACGATAAAAATTCGCAGCGTGCGCGTTAACTAAAAGCGGACTGCGGGTCTCTGTGTCCAGTCGGAGTCTTCTGTCTCTCATTGCCTATTAGCAGCGATTGGAATGTTCCAGTAGGAAACACCGGTCCACCACTGCGTGATTACGCCTCCCCAGGTTTCTCTCCTGCGCAACGCCGCGATGATCGCCAGCGTCAACGCCGCCGCCAGTGTAAGCGCTAGCGCCCGCTGCTTCGCATCTACACATGGTTCCCTTCAGTGGGAGATGGCGCAATTTTTTTGAAGTGCGGTTCAGTCCATGGGGACGTGGTGCGTAGACGAGGAGACAAGCGGAGTTTCCGTGCAGCGTTGGTCTTAGAAAGCGGTAGTAGCACTTCATGGTCTGCTCCGTGGGCTGAGTGGGCAGCTTGATCGGCCAGTTCATTGCCGATGATTCCGCAGTGATTGGGTAACCACTGAAAAGCGATTTGGTGACCTTTCTCAGACAGGTGGTGTATTCTGCTATCTCTAATACCAGCTGCTCCGGCGGTCCGCGGAGTAAAATTTACAGTAGAGACTGCAGATATCCGCCTTTGAGTTGCAGAAGATGGTCCACTTCTGTTTCGGTTGATCAGTGACGAATTGTAACGCGGTTCGAAGGGCTGCCAGTTCTGCTTCCGTCTGTGATGTTGCGTGGGATGTTTTGAATTTGATCGTCGTATCCAATCTTGTAATCACAACTGCTCCGGTAGAGCTGTTTGGCAGGGCGGATCCGTCAGTGTGGATATGTATGCAGTCTTGGTACTTTTCATACAAGAGAAATACAGCGGGCTGCTTAAGTGCCGGTGACGGCAAATCCGTTTTTTTTCTGGACGCCAGGTATTGTAATGATCATATTTGGTTGAGTAAGGCACCATGGAGGAGTCGGGAGTCTATCGGCAGGAGTGAAGGAAGTTCGTATCCATTCACCATGCGCGATCACTGTTTGGCAGTAAGATGTGCTTGGACAGTCCACTGGTAGAGAGGCTTGGTGATGGCGGGGAGTTCGAGCAATGTGGCGTATATCAGTCCTCAGTACTTCGACCTCAATGAGGGTCTTGATCAGGTGGTCCTTTGTGATGGCTGTAGTCGCCATTGTAGATGCACTTGGAGGCAAGCCTAGACAAATCCGGAGTGCTTGAGCCTGAACACTTTGTATGAACCGTAGACTTGCTTTGGTTGCGCTGGTTAACTCAGGCAGGCTGTACCGGAGGAATCCAAGGAAGAGAACCCTGTACAGTCACAACATAGCGGCTGTGGACATTCGCTATCTGTTTCCAGCGAAGACGTTGAACAAATGACAGATGCCTGTCAACTGCTTTTCTATGTATAATAGAAGAGAGCTCCATGAGACGTCTCTTTCAATTACAACACCTAGTAACTTTTATGATCGGAGGTAAGGTATTATTTCGCCGTTTATCATTGCGCTGTAGTTCTCTGTTGGTTTGCGGGTAAATGCCACAAGCGCCCATTTCTCAGAGGAAATTTCCAGACCTCTATTACGGAGGTAAATAGCAGCTTGAGCGGCAGCTCTCTGAATTCGCGGTCGCAGGTGTAGACGTGTCACTGCCGACGTCCAAACGCAGATATCCGCGTACATTGACAGTCTGACAGTGCTTGGCAGGTGCACGTGGAGAGCGATTAGCGTCAGGTTGGAATAGTGCAGGGTAAGTTCGCCACCCTGGGGAACACCACAGTGGCTGTAATGCAGCGAAGTGATGCCGTCCTCGGTGCTCACAAAAAAACATCGCTCAGAGAGATAGCTGCGTAGCCACTGAAACATCCGACCACCCACTCCTACCTCTTCGAGCGCGGGGTGAGGATAGCTTCATGAGTGACGTTGTCATACGCCTCCTTAACATCAATGAATAAAGAAGCGCAGATACGCTTACGGTCTTTTTCGTGTTGTACGTAGGTGACCAGGTCGACGACGTTGTCAATCGATGTCCGACCACGGTGAAACTCCGTAATAGCATCTGGGTAGATGTTTTGATGCTCCATGTACCATTCTAGGCGTCCTAGTACTATCCTCTTCATTACTTTGCTCACGCAACTAGCCAGTGCATTGAGGCGGTACGATGTGAGCACCAGTGGTGACTTGGCAGGCTTCAGTAATGGAACCAAACGACTGGTCTTCCAGTTTACTGGGAGGGTGCCCTTTCGCCAGGGCTCACTGTATATCTCGAGAAGAGCAATTCTCGCACGCTCACCAAGGTGACACAGTGTTCTGTAGGAAGCTCCATCAGGTCCGGGCGCTGATTGTACGTCTACACAAAGCCAGTGCTGCTTGAAGCTCATGAATTGAAAAGGGTAGGTCCATGCGGTGATCGCGTGATGTCGGACCGCCATTTGAAGGCACGAAATTGTGATCTGTGAGCTGACCAGATAATTGGGCAGAGAACGCTCCCGCCACGTCTACCTCCGATCGCTGTTGAGATAGGGCTAGTGCCTTGAATGGAGACCTCTGGACGGGGGGGCGTTCAGAGCCCTCTTACTGCCCTCCATAAGTGTGATAAAGGCTTCTGGGGATCTAACGACTCGCAGAAGGCAGCCCAACGTTGTGACTCTAGCTTGTCTATTCTGCGTCGCATCTTCTTCTGTGAGCGTCTAGCGGTCCGTAAATCCTCGATTACTTTCGTGCGTCGGTACCTTCGTGCCGCACGTTGTCGGAGAGCCCGAAGTCGTTCTAATTCTACCTCAAAGTGCGTTACTTGCGAAGAGCATGTGACGGTGCACATCGCGTCTTGCACTGTGCGCTTGATCGCCTCTTCTAAGTCGAGTGAGATGTTGTCTTGACAATGTTCTTCCACGAGAAATTGAAACTTAGCCCAGTCCACTCTTTGGATGGTGTCGCGTACCTTGGAAGGTGACAATCCTCTGATCTTCACATATGCGGGAATTCGGTCACTCTAATGTGTGTCTATGTCCGCAAACCATCCGCCACATCTGATGAGACTTCGAGAGACAAAAGCCAAGCCAAGGCAGCTGCTAGACAGACAGACAGATAGATAGATAGATAGATAGATAGATAGATAGATAGATAGATAGATAGATAGATAGATAGATAGATAGATAGATAGATAGATACGCTAAAAGTACCTGCAGTAAGCAAAGAAATGCTTCGCATTTAAAAACCCCATAGGCTTGTGTTTACTGGCACTCAACAAATACAATTTGCAAAGTGCCCTATTGTTTTCCCTGGGGTAGAAATCCCGGTAACTGATTTTGCAATATGAAAGGCGGAGAATTCCAAGAGATGGGAATTCGCAGAACTAGCTATACTCCACGACTCACCTAGGCGTTCCGATTGCTTGCGGTGACTTGAATACTTGATGACCACAACACCAGCCAATGTATATATCAAGGAAAAAAACCCGTTTTCTGTGGGGCCTGGAACGACAAACCGTTCTCTGTGCGTAAAGTATTCATCGAAAGTATCGGGCAGGCGGGCACTCGGCGAAATATTTCGCCGGAGAAGGCGTGGGTGGATAATCATGTGATAAGTCGTTGGAAACTATGTTATGGCTGCTCGTTTTTGTTGGGATAGTTTGACGTCATCTGTATCAACTGGTCTGGCTCAATAACGTCAAACAGGAGGCCGGAATGCATGAAGGAAAGTATGGTCAATCAGATAATGCCTTTTATTCTTGCATCTTCTAAGAGCGTTGTAACTTTTTTTACGGTCAAGGATAATTCGCGTATAATCCTTGTTCTTACAAGTTGTGTATAAATGTTGTTTTACTAAAGAAAGCTACCGACTCTCCAGTTGACTACACTAATGTGAAACCTTGTCATGTACGATACATATCTTTAGCGAATAAAAACACAAGAGATCTGTGCATTTATTTTCGGAATGCTTGAGTTTTTAATACGTATTGTGCTCTCCGTAGCCATCTGGTGGCTCCTGGCAACCAAATTATACAGCATAACTAGCGTCCTCTTGTTAGTAATTGGTAAGAGCAAGGGCGAATTTTATGCTGTTCTGTGCCACTAAAGTTTCGCTTTAGCGCTAGAACATTCCTCATCGTTTAAATTTTAACGGCAGAGCTGTTTACGACGGGCCTGTTGTGTATGCTGAATCCGATAAACTATCATCATCATGAACCACCCCGCGCTATCTTCGTCCTCTTTTCGACATGGAACACTTCTTCATCTTCTGCTTCGCTCCTATAAAACGTGGGCCTATTTGTCCGGTGGCGAATGCAATCACTCTCATGGGTGAGATAACGAGTACACGGAGAAAAACACAAATAGAAAAAAAGAGAAAGAAGAAATAGAGAGAAAGACAAGAGAGAAAAAAATACACAAGGCGAGAGGACGACTGTAGAGTGAGAAAGAAACAAATACCAAAAGAGGTTGACAAAATAGAGACAGGAAGCACAGCAATCAATTGTACAGTATAGCCAGTGTTGGGAAAGGGAATTGACGGTGAAGAGGAGGAAAATAAGGAGATGAGAGGGTAAAGTACAGCAGATTTTTGTACAGTATAATATAACAAGTGGTGGGAAAGGGAAGTGGTGATAAAGAGGAGGGAAATGGTGGAGTTCAGAGGGTAAAGTAAAGTATTACCCAGCCTTGTATACTATAGATGGCCTGCACTTGCGTCCCTGAAACTGGCACATTACAGAACCAACATGGTGGGACGCGAGCGTTGCGATATCGCGTCAGTGTTTTCTATTCATGACATCCTGGTTTTATCATTATTGATGCACAGAGGCCCAATAAGGTTTCATCGACGGCATTATCACACTAAAGCAGCTTAATCGCCACGTAATTATACTACCTTGACCTCAACTAAGCCGCCATGTTGTGCATCCATGTCGTAACGTGCACGCTCTGAATTCGCATAGCAAGGGGTGGGAGAGGGAAGTGATATTGAGGTAGAGGGACAGGAGGAGCGCAATGCCACCAGGTCCGCCGCTTCCGCAGTCTTCGCACCACACTACTGCGTAACTGCGGAAATTTCTTTTTCTTTTTTTTTTGCAAGTACACCACATTTTCTTTACGCATTCAGAAATGTATGGTCGAATTTATTCCGTACAAAATCTCAAGTTCTGGTTTCCGTTGGTCCTGAAGAGCGTGCGTTGAAATAGCTATCACGAACATGAAACACTGTTTGTATGGTGGTGTTTCGCTGTTCCAGCTGCCTGATGAGTTGTTGCCGTGAGAAGAGCTCGTTCAATATCAGGCAGCGTTTGCTCGTGAAAGACCAACGCTAAGCACGCAGCGAATAGAAAATTTAGCTACTTTGGGATTTCCTTAAAGAAGATCCATTAAGAATACGAAAGAAATAGAAAGCTAAATGGACTGCCTGTAATGTCTGTCAAGGAACGGAGATCCTTAACTATGTTTGTAAAACTAGCGTTAACTTGATCATTTTCCTAGAAAGTGGCTGAAAATTTTTGTTGTACAAGTTATAACGCCAATGGAAGAGTGACCAAACTGTTTCCAATGAAAAAAAAATCACCGCCATATCCACAAAGTGAATGACGTTGGAGGAGCTTGCTCTAAGATGATCGGGTAACCCGCGAATCCTCCGTACACATCTCCTACCATATTATATAGACGTGAGGACGTTGTTATATATACACAACATGCGGCGCTCGGGCGTCACCGCAGGGTCTTGGCGGCGAACCCGAGCTGCTGCTGCGTAGCGAGCTCGCCGTGCTGGTGCCTTGGCTTGTGCGGTGTTCAAGCGGCAGAGCGTTAACGAAGAGTGTTCACTGCGTGAGCTCCCGGCGAAGAGAAAGGATGCGCACGTGCTGAGAGTGGTGTGCGTCCCCTTGAGCGGCGCCGCCATCTAGTGAGCATTCTTGAAATCACCGGAAAGCCGGCGCCTTCAGCGGCGCCGCCGAAGAGGCTCGTGCATAAGAAGCTTACCGAGCAAGTTCCTAAAAATGCCCCCCACCTCCCCGAAGGGAATCGTGAGGAAATGCGAATGCATTTCGCGCGCGCTTCACTCCATTTATATATGGTGGTTATGGTTCGAAGAAGGAAAAGGCGCCTAATTTCTGCAGCCCGGTCGGGAGCCCGGCGCAGCGCCTGTATTTTTTTTTTATCGCGGTAGCTCCGCTGAGCTCCCGTGATGCGAGCGCCCTCACGCGCCAGAGCGCGCTCCTCCTCTCCACTTTGCTAGGGGCGAGGATAAGCGCGCGCGCCCGCACCTTTTGTTATGGGAGAGAGAGTGAGAGCGGAGAGATAACACCTGCCGGCGCGCGGACACCTCCTCAACCTATCCTCCTCCCCGCGGACAACGCCGGACAACGCCGCCTGACATAGCCCGACTAAGAAATGCATTCGCATTTAAAAGCAGGTCATCTGTCTAGTACATTCGTTTAACGCGAAAGTAACCTGTAGTATATCGGCAGGGCAGATCCGTAGACAGGGAGAGTGTCCTAGCCCCCCCCCCCCCCCCCCCCCCCTCCAAAAAGTTTCATGGAGGCCGGTGTTTTTCGGAGAATAACTAATGAAAATACGTGTTTTTTTTTCAAATAGAGAAGGCCTTCAGCAAGTGCACGCCCCCCCCCCCCCCCCCCCCATAAAAAAAAAAAAGTTCCCTGGTCCTAAATACAGTTTATTCCTCCGCCTTCTGGCTACGGGCGTGGCGCAGGGCAGAGCCATATACACTCTTCGGCAGAGTTTGGCGTTTCTTTCATCTCGCCGCTTTCAGCGCGCCGCCTCAGCACCGCCCACTTTTCGTGGCGTTCAACCAATCTCCCTGGCAGCCGCGGCGAAACCGCGCGGAACGGCGGAGGCCAGCCACCAACCACTCGGAGCAGCGCGCTTTGGGCTTGCACATCTATCCTGGGATATTGCGTGAACTGGTTGCGTGAATTGGTTGTTGTTGCGCGCTTGTTTGCTGAAATCATAGCTCTGAAAGAGTACGGTCGTTTAGGCTTCCAAAAAGAAGGAGAAGCGGCGGCTCTTTGGATTCAAAACATCCGCGTCTGTGTGCTCGGGCGACGTGTGCGTGCGTCTCTGTGCTCGCGCGGCGTGTGCGTGCGTCTGTGTGGTCGCGCGACGTGCGTGTGCGCTTGCGCGGCGCGTGCCTGCGTGTGCGATCGCGCGACGTGTGCATGCGTGTGCGCTCGCGAGACGTGTGTGTGCTCGCGCGGCGTGTGCGTGTGTGTGCGCCTCTGTGCGTGCGAGCGCGCACACACATGCGCGGCAGGACACACATACAGACACACGTGCACATACACGCGCGCATTCACATGCGTGCGCAAACACAGACGCGTGCGCGTGCACACTCACTCACATGCGAGCGCGCAAGCGTGTACGCACGCACGCACACACACACACACACACACACACACACACACACACACACACACACACACACACACACACACACACACACACACACACACACACGCGCGCGCGCGCACACACACTATGGCCTTGCAAACGCTATAGCTTGTTTCCGCTTCTCGGCGGAGACCTACACTGTGCCGCAAGGAAGGTCAAAGTGCAACGCCCTCGGGCTCCTGTCTTTACTTCATCTACCTGGAATTGCATCTACCTCACTGTCAACGCTGCTTTTTCGCTCACAACTAAACAAGCCGACGGTGACACCGACTTAGACAGCGGAATTTCTGCGAAACGAGCTATTTAATCACGTTAAAAAGCGCCGCACGTTCTACTCAGAACGTAGTCCACTGGGAGTGCGTACACAGCTTTAGGAGTAAGTTTTTCTATTATTTGAATGTTATCGCACATCGAATCCGGTCCATACTCTTCAGTGAAATTGAATTACAGCATTCCTGCACTATCTCAAGTCTACACTTTGATAGTGGCGCTACAGTTTACGCACGAACAGCGCGTAAGCACGCTAGGCTGGGCAGCCGCCGCGCAGAAAGCGTAAAAAAATTAAAGGACACTTTGTACATTCCAAAGTGTGTTCGGCGAAAGCGTGTGGCCATTCCACTGACTATGCCATGTCTTTTATCTTTTACACTCTCAGTGGGATAACACACAAACCGAATGTGTGCGTGTTTTCTTTTTTAATTTCTTACCGCGAATCGCAGCGAGACGCGAGACTAATGTTCCTCCGTTCGCATGCGTTAGTATTTTGTCGCGCTTTACGCATCGTGCAAACGCCATCCGCGTTCCAGCGCTTAAACTGACGGACCCTTTGTAAATTGGAAAGTGTATTCCGGGAACGCCTGTGTCCATTGAGACGGCGTCGGTCAGAATGATTGCAAACGCTGCGCACAGCGACGCAACGCAAGCAAAGCGCGAGCGCTGCAGAGTCCGACGCGACCGGCGTCCGTTTGCGCATCCGTGCGGCCACCTGGCTCCGTGCCAGAGCTCAGACGGACGGACGGACGGACGGACGGACGGACGGACAGACAGACAGACAGACAGACAGACAGACAGACAGACAGACAGACAGACAGACAGACAGACGGACGGACGGACAGACGGACGGATGGACGGACGGACAGACGGACGGACAGACGGACGCACGGACAGACGGACGGACGGGCGGAAAGACGGACGGACGTACGGACGGACAGACGGACACCGGACGGACGGACGGACACCGGATGGACGGACGGACACCGGACGGACGGACACCGGACGCCGGACGGACACGGGACGGACGTGAGCATGAGACATTAAAGGCTTTCGCCTTAATATGGCTCATGGCGCCGAAGCGGAGGCGTGGCGGTGACGTGGCCGGCGTCATCGCCGCGGCGCGACGTCACTGCCGCGCCCATTCGCCAGACTCTCTACATATACTGCTCTGGCGCAGGGCACGTAGCTCGTAGGAGAATAATCGCTGGTCATTAAGGGTAACTGACTGGAATCCAAGAGAAGGCAAACGCACTAGGGGGAGACAGGAAATTAGGTGGGCAGATTAGATTAAGAAATTTGTGATTATAACATGGCAGCAGCAACCACTGGACCGGGTAGATTGGCGGAACATGGAAGAGGCCTTTGCCCTGCAGTGGGCGTAGTCAGGCTGATGATGATGATGATGAACCTATAGCAGCAAAATGCTGTTTGTAGGTGAATAACTATTTCATTATTTGCTAAATGTATGATAAATGTGGTTTGTTTCTGTCCACCTTTATTAGAAAGGATTTTTTTTTTCGTGAGCTTGACAAGACTCATTTAATGATGTGCATTTGGTGTTTCTGATGCTGTTGTCTTGTATGTGCATACCGAGAATGCATGCCATCTCGGCTGCTCTATAGGTTAAACTGCGAACGAGAGCTCGATCGGTGATGCTCGATGTACTGTGGGTCACAGTAGTCGGATATAAAGCTCTTCTGATTTGGGAGGGGCACACCTAATGCCCACTGCCTGCAGGTTCATTTCCGCGAAGCTCAGCCACACAATAAGAAGCGTCATGGCCCTAATAACCCGAATGATGGCGAGTGCTGCCTCTACGACCACTGTGCACTAAAAGTTGTGCAACCACTCGGTGTCAGCTGTATCAGACCCCACGCCGAATGGCGACTGAACGCGTAAATAATTCTTAAAAAGTCACAGTTTCGCCGCAAGGGCGAAGCAATAAATGCGATTGCAAAAAATCGGAATGTCCACACGAAGATCAACAAGCAGCTCGATACTTTCAGCTTCCCAATGAAGCACAAAGAAGGACGCTCGAAAAGGACGCGCATGTATACCCAGGACAAGCGTAAAGTAACAACTATCACAGTTGTTACGCCTTTGTGTATGAACAACGCGCTGCAAGTTTTTGTTTTGCTTTTCCCTCTACTCTATGGCATGTACCCACTCTGGGGATGTCGACAACGCAGATTCTGACGCTTTTAGATATGGCGCGCGGAATGACCCATCTGCGTCTCCTGCCACGCGGTGGCGTCTGACGCAAGGTGCAAGCTGTTCTTTTTTGTTCGTTCCACATCACGAGTGCGGGTACTGAAAGGGGCCCCTTTTTCATGCGCGTGTCAAGGGCAGTTTTCAAAGTGAAAGGAAATGTAGGAGCGTTGCTTATTAGAAAAAACGCTCAAGCTCCTCCGAGATCCCCATACCAGCACCGGTAGATGGTGTGCTTAAATAGCTTGCCATTATTATGCCGGCACATGCATGGGGTGGTGGTGGTGGTAAAAACATTTATTTCGGAAACAAGGGAGGTATGCAGGGACTGCCCCGTAAGAGGACGGCGCCTACAACTAGTAGGTGGGGATCCCTTGTACGGGACCCCAATGGCCGTCGGCTGCAGCCTGGGCACATCGGACCAAGGCCTTTTGGGCCTGAAGGTCAGAGCAGCTAAGCAGGGTCGCCTCCCACTCCTCCCTGGTTGGGTTGGGGATGGGTTGCAGGGTTGCAAGGGCAGGCACACACCATGCGGTAGATGTCCGAAGACTTCTCCCCACAGTGTGAGCAACTACCGGAAAAGGCGGGATCGAAGTGTGTGAGTGCTGCCGGGCACAGCAGTGTTCGAGAAAAGTCGGAGTAAAAGCCACTCCTCCGTTTTACTTAGGCCTTTGCATAGGCGTGGATAAAGGCTGTGGCCGGATTGATAATGCTGCACAATTTCGCGGAAAAAACACACTTTGATTGAATTCGAGGCCTTCCTGATCGGGGGGAGGCGAGTGGGAATGAACGGTAAGAGAGCGCTCGGGCGGCGGCGTCGGCTGCCTCATTCCCTTCTAGTCCCATGTGACTGAAGGGGATATTGTTTGGAAGAGGGCGCACGTGGAGGGTGCATCTCCACTCGAATGGGAGTTGAACGCGATCTTGCGTGATGTTGATGTGTTGAATGTGTAAGCGAGCTAATAGGCGGCGACCCGCTACCGCCTTTGAGAGTCGAGTGTACTGATTTGTGAGGTGGGCCTCTCGAAGCTCCCGAAACGTGTTCACCATGCCCAGGCCTAGAAGTCGCTGGTTAGAGGTGTTCGCGGAGAGGTCGAGAGCCCGCTTTACAATTTTGCGAAGGATGACTTCCAAGTACATCCTTGTCATCAATGTCTTCCGCATGTATGTGGTAGAATATATGATTCTACTGGCTACAAATGCATGTGCAAGCCACAAGGCATCTCTGCACCGTAGCCCCCCCGCGTTTGTTAGAGACTCGGCGGACCATGTGGCCCACCTGGTCTCCCACCTTACGGTGTTTGGCCAATGTGGTGTCCGACCGTCTGTTTTGATTAATAAAGAGCCCCAGTGCCCGGACTTCTTTTTGTTCAGGGATTGGAGTGGTCTCCGATGAGAGTTCAATTTTGGCCGTGCACTTTGGAGAGGGGTGTATGTGCACGAATTCTGATTTGGAGGGTGAGCATTGAAGGCCGCACTGGCGGGCATAGCGGTCGACTATGCTCGCGGCCTGCTGCAGGTTCGCCTAAATGTCTCCGAGTGCGCCCTGCGTGGCCCATATGTTGATGTCATCAGGATACAACGCATGTTGTATACCGGGGACATCCGCCAGCTGAGCCGGCAGATGCATCATCGCCAGATTGAATAGTAAAGGAGACAGCACGGCACCTTGTGGTGTACCTCTAGTTCCTAAGGGGAAAGGGCCGTGTTGATTATCCTGTATGCGGATGTAAGATTATCTATCGGTTAAGAACTGCCGAATGTATTTGAACGCTCTTAAGCCGCAGCCTGTTTGTGAAAGGTGTGTTAAAATTACCTCATGGGTACATTGTCAAATGCCCCCTTTAAGTCCATGGCGAGTACGACATTGCCGTTGTGAGGGCGTTCGACAGGGTTTAGGATGTCGTGATTAGGTTGAAGCAGAATGTCCTGCGCGGATCTCCACGGGCAAAACCCGTGCATTGATTCTACGAAAATACGTTGGTTCTCCATGAAATCAAACAATCGATCCCGCACCATCGTCTCCATCAGTATGCCCGTACATGATGTGAAAGAAACGGGGCGAAGGTTGTCCGTGTTCACGGCCTTGCCAGGTTTTGGTATAAATGTGACCAGGGCGGCCTTCCATTGTATGGGGAGTGACACTTCCCCTGACCAAATTGAGTTGATATAGGCTAATAGTGATTCTATGTCGGGTCGGGAAGGTTAGCTAACATTTTCACAGTAATTTTGTCCCGACCCGGAGTGGTGCCCCGTTTCATTTTAGCCAGGGCCTCCCGCAGTTGGAAAAGCTGGAATGGGCGATCCAGTTCAAATGTTCTCCGAACCTGCATAGGAGTACGCCGATTAGCGGGGGGTCTTGTGTGGAGCACAGGTATTGGTCCTTTAATTTGTGCGCCAGCTTAGTATTATTGCCCTGAGAGCTATGGATTGCCCTTAGTAGTTGTTTTTGAATTCCGGTGCGGGCCTGCGTTGGGTCTATGAGCGCGCGAAATAGCCTCGAAGTATTCTTGCAGGACATATGGCGCGCTGCCGTGTTGCATCTATTCACCCAGTTGGCGTCCGCGAGTTGGGCCGCATACTCGGCCGCCTTCTGGGTGAGCTCGGCAATCCGAACTTTAAGTTTACGGTTATGCTTTAGTCGGCGCCATTGGCGAACAAGGCAATGTCGTGCTTCCCAGAGGTGGAGGAGGTGGTTCTCCACGTCCGAGACCGCCTCTAAAACCTGAATTTTGGTTTCAGTGGAGTGAAGGTTACTAACCAACTCTTGGAATCATGTGTCGTATCCCCGCTCGAGTATTGATGTTGTGATATTACAATTTTGCCTAAATTTTGACCAGTCTCGGAGCCGCACCCGTGACATGGTTTGTGCCAATGGTTTGGTCCGGATTGTGGTATTCAAGATGCAGTGGTCGCTACCGAGGGTTTCTTCGGCTGTTGACCCTCTCTGCATACTGAATGTTGCGGGTAGAGGTGAAATCTGGACACGTATCTCGTGTCACAGAGTTGCCTATGCGAGTTGGGTGGACTGGGTCGGTGTGAAGAGTTAGGCCCAGCTTTGACGCAAGTTCCGCCAGCTTGCGCCCATGGTTCTCTTCACGATGGTACCCCCCATACACGACTGGGGGGCGTTAAAGTCACCCACAATCAGGAGGGGGTGCATAGCCACAACTCTTAGCGCGCGGCTAAAAGGTCCGAGAATGAAACATTCGGCAGTTTCAGAGTGCAGTACACGTTAAGGATATGTAACGATGGATCTGATTTGCGGATCGGAAGGAGAGTCACCATTACACATGAGTATTTAAGTTGGAGGTCAAGGTCGACCATGGGGGGCAGTATAGTTCTTATGGACGCAATGACATGACAAGAGGTCCTGCTGGAACGTCGTATAATTTTGTAAGGTGGCGCCCTTTCCGGGCTCCTGAAGGGCTACCACGGCGGGCCCTTGCGGAACGGTTGAAATATAGAGCTGGAGGTTGGCCCGCTTAGTACGAGACCGGAGTTCCCGACAGTTCCACTGTATTACAAATCCTATCTACTCATCTTCACCATTACTATCAGCCTTACCTGAATTCACCTTTATACTCACGTCTACTCACACGTATTCTAAAGTAGTATCGTTCATACACCATTTCAATATTTATTGATCAGAGGCCTGAATTACGTAGGGGGGTGCCTTGACCTCATCCTCATCAAGTCTTCCAGGGAAGTTCTTGATAAATACATCTTATATTATCGTCTCTTTCAAGAAAAATGTCCTTACTGATTTGCAACCACCCATAACTCTTATTCGAAGGTACTTTATCAAAAGGCACCAAGATGAGCACCAAAAACGTCAGATAGTGATGTTAAAGAGTATTAATACCATGGTCTAAAAAGAGAATTCTAGCCTGACGGACTCATGAGTCGACTCACTCGAACTCACTCAGACTCATATCTAGCCATGAGTCTGAGTCTGAGTGAGTCCGGGTGACTAATGTTTCGTTGAGTTTGAGTCCGAGTGAGTCCGGTTGAAGAAAATTTTGGTGAGTGTGAGTCCGAGTGAGCCCGGCTGAAAAAAAATTTTAATGAGTCTGAGTCCGAGGGAGTCCAAAGCGCCAAATATATTTCGTGAGTGAGTCTGAGTGAGCTCCACAATTTTTGCCGACCTATGATTACAATGGTAGGAGAAGCCAATTTGGACTTGGGGGGATTGCCTACATGGAGGGTGTCCCGCCATTTTCTCAGTATTAGGGATTACAATTGAGAGGGCCGTAGCTCCAGAGCCAGCTCCGTGGGCCTGTACTTTTGTCCCAGAGAGGAAGCCACTGTCCTCATCGTCTTTGAGGATGATCTCGCGACGAGAAAATTCGCTTGGGCGGCCAGATACATCCTTGAGGCTACCCTTTCCCGCAGTGCGGGTAAGCATGCTGGGAAGGGTCTCCGATACTTCAGTGTTAACCTCAGCATTAAACTTATTAGTAATTTGAGACATGATTTGTGCAGCCATCATCATGGTGGTAAATTTGGTTTCGAGGCGGGTCTCAATGGCGGCAATGGAATATTCCAGAGTCGTCGGCGGCATCGCTGCGCTCTCCATAGCTTCCGCATGCGGGGCAGGCTGGGGAGGGCGAGTGGACTGCTTTTCAAGGGCTTAAATTTTGGATAGAAGCATCTCGTTTTGGGCCCAAAGGGATGGCAGTAGATTGTGGAGCTCAGCGTCAGCCGTGGAGCGAGAAGGGGAGGGTGGACGAGAGGGGAAGGAGGAGGCAGCCCTACTCGTGCCGCTCACCTTTTTGCAATTTTTGACGATGGTTGCCCAGACGTCACCCGCGCCTTGCTTCTTGGGTTACTGCTGCAGGGAACGGCTGTGGTTCCCTTGGCCGCCATGTGGGGGAGGTGGTGGTGCTGCGCCTCGCTTCTGGGCGCCACTACAGGGTAGCCTGGCGAAGAGTGGCTCAGTGGTCTAACGCACCGCGCTGCGGTGCGAGGTGTCTCTGGTTCGCATCCCCAGGTCGGGTGCCTTGGAATTTTTCTCTTCTGATTTATTTTTCTTTGTGATTTTTATAAATATATTGAAAAGGCAGAGGTTGCAAAGGCCCGCGGGGCCTTTTCAACCTCTGCCGTGCCCGTCCACTCCCTTTGAATTAGGTGGGCATAGATTTATACGGACCCCTTCCACTTACCCCGCACCTGCACCACTTATGAGACGACGTCCAGCAAGGATGTATTTAATCCAGACTCGCGAGATGAAAGCGGAGCAGCCCGCGTGACAGACGATGATGATGATCACAGTGGTTTGTATATACAGATGAAGACGATGAACATAGTCAGCGCTCACACTATATACATACATATACTTATCCGGGGCATGAAGGCGACGGCACCGGCGAAAATCAGCCGAGAGTGTCCATATAGTTGATAAAAATGCGTAGTAGGTGGCCTTACAACTGCCCTATGGCTCGAACATTGATAAAATGCTATCCTCAGACTCCACAAGACCTTCAAGAAACTGATCAAGGTCACACTGAAAGCACCTACGGAACACGTCGTCATGACACAACAAAGAGGAAATTTCCTCCAACTACGGGGGGTGTGTATTTCAAGGCACGGTGCTACAGCGAGAAAACACCCATGCTCTTCATCAACCTCAGAAAAGCATTGCTGACGATTCTAATACCATGAGAATGAACACCATATAAATAAAAGGAGGAGAGGAGCTCTCGCTGTCATGTTGAGCCGTCGCTGCTTCAACAACATGGACAGGTGCTAGACGCCGAGCTGTACCGCTGGTCGTGACGTGACCACACAACACACTGTCAGTCTTCCACGAATACTGGCGACCCACGCCTCCAACCATTCTCTGAAAAGCACAAGGATGGACACCGTGGCCATTGCCTTCGCGTTCAGGAACACATAGAGCAAGCTGAGATCCGCAAACGCCCTCACGCACTCACAAGTGGTCAATCGACACACCTAAACGGAGCACTGACAACTTATTCTTTCGAAGTCCTACAACTTAGAAATGTTCTTCTGCACAGGAAATGCCGACATGCGAAGCAACGAGGACGCGAACTGAGGAACCCGAGGACTCATTAACCATATTGTAGAGGTCGCCACCTTGAGTACGTCGCACCGACGAGCAAGTCACCAAGAGCACGCCAAGTGAGGAGAACTACCTCTAAGGAGAAGGTGATAGGCTAGCTCTCACAAAAGGCTCAAAAGGCGGCCAGGGACTGGCGCCGCTTGGAAACCACCACGCATCTCCATCTATCCCGCTTACACGCCATCTTTAGAGAAAGACACGTGATCAGAATTTACCCCTTGTGT
This sequence comes from Rhipicephalus appendiculatus, assembly GCA_030522465.1. Lineage (NCBI taxonomy): Eukaryota > Metazoa > Arthropoda > Arachnida > Ixodida > Ixodidae > Rhipicephalus > Rhipicephalus appendiculatus. The sequence continues at coordinate 22,398 of JALIZH010013737.1, read as the reverse complement.
AGAACAGGCCGTGACCCTTGCACATATAACGCAACAATGCACGCAGACAGGACGGTATCATCGCGAATCACATAGCTCACGCTCACCACGCACTGGGAGGCACGACTTTAGAAAGTGGACACGGCAAGCCTACTGGCGACCGCTTCTAGGTCCTGCGAGCCACGGAAGCCAGCGGCGCCTTGTCGAATGGAACCAGCCGATGTCACAGCAAGCAAAAAATCTTGCATCGCTAAAGTGCGCTGACTTCACACAGTACAAGGGCCTCTATGATTTGCCTTCCACAGACATCAAACCCGCGACCTTCTGGTCAGCAACGGAGGCTTTTATAAGGCACGTGCAGGTAAAAGCAAATCAACCTATAGCCCCTCTTGCTGAAATGAATAGAAAAATACTGCTTTATAGCGAACTTTGCTGTCAGTTAGCGCCGAGTAACTTCAATTAGCCTTTTTTTGCCGATATAGACGGTTAACAAGTAATGTTGGTATAAAAAGTTTAACACTGTCGCGAAATAACATGATAGTAGTCATTTGGGAACTGACGGAAACAACATTCATAAACAACACGGTATTCATGATACTCTAGATTATATAACGGAATGGCCAGCACCATTCGTATCCTGATTTGTTTCATTGTGCTTTCCCAAAATCAAAGCTATCGTACAGCGGAGCTTTTATACGCTGGCTTCCAGCGGATCGCTGCATGGGCTGCACCAAGTATGCACTGATGGTCAATGTGTCGCAGGTGCACACTGCAATCAGCTACTGTATATGCTTCTCAGCGAAACGGCTCGCTCTAGCTGCTCGATGTTGTGCGGTACCTTGTTCGACCGTATAATGCAGCAAAGATATTTTATCCTCCTGATAGATAGGTGCATAGCAGTTTCCTTACAGCGCAAACTCTTCATTGTAATTCGCCACGAGAGTAATCTTCAAAAGCCCTCTAGTTTACGCTCTCTCCTGCGTTTCTTAAAAAGAAAAAAAACGTTCCTTGTTTGTCTTGGAATATCCTGCGTGACCGAAGAACCTTCTACTTCTTATTTTGTTCCTGCCGGCACAAACACAAGACTTAGGCGGCCGAGCCGAGCAGAGGCGTAAGGCTTTGCTCGGCTCGGCCTAAAGGTAATAGGATTTCTGTCTCGAATGTCTTGACGCCGAGCGCCAGTCATATAAACCTTGTTTTCGTTCTCTCTATTACATAGGAACTTTAAAACTCGGCAATAGCGCCAAATTAAACCAAGCCAGCGGCACACGTCCAAACGGAGAAAAAGCAGCAGAAAAGTATTTTGGATGTACAATGCTGTTTCGGCCCGCCCATCTTTCGAACGTAACCCGTAAAGTAAATGCAACACATCGACTACGTGACCTACGCACTGTGGCACACTGGGTTACTGCGGTTTCTCTTGCTAAGGAAATAACAGGAGCGTGATATTAACAAAATTGTTTGTTATTGCTGAATATAGTTTTCAGATAAGTTATACATTCTGCTTTGTATTAGTCGTTTCCTGTCTCTCTAAGATCTATGTTCTTTTCGAAAATACTGTAAAGCAGAAAATAATACACATTTCAGTCACTGGTCGAGATACTGCAATGGTTGGAGACAGCACTGAAGAGGAATAAATATATTGCGCTTTCACAAAAGCACGAATATTAAACATACGTACGAGCAAGGAAACTGAGACCAGCAAGACAAGCGCGCACTGAGCTATACGTCCAGTAAAGAAGAATGAAGTCAGACAAGCTTGGCATTCAGTCATTCTCTGTGGAGGTGAATTACGTCAGCTGATGCAATACTGGAATAAGGGTCCATGAGTTGTATTCTTTCTAATATTGACCTTCTTAATTTTCCGGAGATCATGACGTCTTTCAGATGCAAAACGATGTTGTAAAAAGGAAGCTTCCCCGCCTTTTCCCTGAGGCCGGTTCAAATCTTGTATCAGTAGCCGAGGCTGTAGGATATATTAAAAGGTAGCGAGACTCTGTGTGACAGCAAGAAGCTGTGCCAGAGGCAGTGCACAAAAACGTAGAACCTGTGGACAATTTTTTTCTCGTCTTGCGCTTTGAAGGCGCCAGTCCAAATGAAAATTACATAATTGTTTTCAAAACAAGTTGTATTTCACACATTTGCCTTGATTTCTGCTGTGCCCCATGCTGTTCTGTATTCTAGTGATTATTTCGATGGGTCCCTTGAAGTTCACTAAACTGAGAGTTCACTGTATCTCCATTGGAAAAAAACATGGAAAATCAAGAAAAGCAATACACCAACAGGAACATATACGAAATAAACTGATTATAAACCTAAAATGAGAACAGGACTATGGCAACATATGTCCGAGCTCAATATGGTCGAAAATATGATTGTTAGCAAGGTCCACCGTAGCGCGATGTTAGGTGCTGGGTGTCTTCCTAAGATAACGTTCTATAGGAATGAACGTTAAAGCAACCGAAAAAGGGCGCGAACTTTTACATTTCATATTTCTCGGACAGCGCTACGCGACACAAAAAAGTTTACACTAACAGGACATGCACTGTAGTAACACAACAATTTAATTTAAAAGAAACCTTGTTTATATATCTCATATTTCTTCGGTGCAGAAGAGATAATTGCGCGTGCTCGATTGGCCATGCCAGTGTGATAACGAAAATGGAAATAATAATAATAATAATAATAATAATAATAATAATAATAATAATAATAATAATAATAATAATAATAATAATAATAATAATATCCGGGGTGTAACATGCCAAAACCACGAGCAGGCCTGGCGTTTTCTCATTCTACGACCCAGTGTGCTTCCTGGGATGCTGTACGCAGCGGTGATGTCACACTTCTGTTCTCCACGGTCCACTGCAGCGATTGTCGCCTGCTTGCTGGCAAACAGCAGGTTCTTCAGTTTTAAAGGGCCCCTCACCAGGTTTGAGAATTTTGAGCTGACGAGCGCAATTCATACACCGAGCGTTCACGATCACGTCTGCCAAAATTTCCAACGATACGCGCCGCGGAAATGGGTGAAATTTCAAGCTGTACGCTGCTGGCCCTTCCTTTCGCGTGCTCGCGCGTAGAGAATGAGGGGATGACGTACACGGTGGAATGGCCCTACGTACACGGTAGTGCTGTGACTACGGTCTTCTACGTAGACGACTCTGCACTGACATCGACAACAGTAGCACGTGACACTGCGAAAATTATTTGACACGACGGGTGTACTTTGTGGAATTTGTTGCTTGAACAGATGAATAAAACTTGAGAGTGTTAAGGCGTTTATTTGCCGGAACTCAGAGGAACTGCGGAATGGCGACAGCCACGGCCAGGCACGAACTCTGAGCGCGATCGGCGTCCTTCTTTGGAGATGACCCACTAGAAGGCGCTCGAGAGTGCAACCCATTACTCAGTTCCAAGGCCTCGCTACAATTACCCCGGGTGCGAAAAGGGAGCCGCCGGGCGACCTAACAGCTTGTCACAATGAGCGGGTCATAATAGGCCTTCAGACGGTCCACGTTGACAATGTCGCGCCCTCGACGGCGCATGTCCGAAGATTGTTCGATGGGTTCGATCAGGTAGTTGACCGGAGATGTGCGCTCGATGACACGGTAGGGGCCTTCGTATTTCGGCAGTAGTTTTGAAGAGAGGCCAGCTGTGGAGGCAGGGACCGAGAGCCATACGAGCGCTCCAGGGAGGAACGTGGGCTCAGTAGTGGCGGAGCCATCACGAATACTCTTCTGCCGCTCTTGTTCATTCGTCGTAAAGGTCTTGGCAAGCTCGCGACACTCTTCAGCAAGCCTGGCTGTGTCAGAAATAGGGGCACACTCAGATTGATCCGGCGTGTACGGGAGTATCGTGTCGATGGTGTGCGACGGGTGCCGTCCGTATAGTAAGAAGAAGGGCGAAAAACCAGTAGTGCTCTGAGGGGCGGTGTTGTAAGCGTAGGTGACGAAGGGCAGTATAGCATCCCAATTCGTGTGGTCGGCGGCGACGTACATTGAAAGCATGTCGCCGAGGGTGCGGTTAAAGCGTTCGGTGAGGCCATTCGTCTGCGGGTGGTAAGCAGTAGTTTTGCGGTGGACAGAATGACACTCCGTGAGGATGGCTTCGACGACTTCCGACAGGAAGACACGGCCTCGATCGCTGAGAAGCTCCTGGGGTGGACCGTGACGCAGTATGAATCGGTGCAGCAGGAAGGAGGCAACATCGCGCGCAGTAGCCGCAGGGAGGGCGGCGGTTTCGGCGTATCGCGTTAGATGGTCTACGGCGACGATGACCCAGCGGTTACCAGCCGATGTCAGAGGGAGTGGTCCATACAAATCAATACCCACGCGCCCAAACGGACGGTCAGGGCAAGGTAACGGTTGTAGACCAGCTGGAGACATGTGAGACGCACAAGAGGAATGTCGGCGTCCTTTTCATTTTTAACGCGATAGCGTTTAAGAGCTCGTTTCGCCGAAATTCCGGCGTCGGCGTCGTTGGTTGTGAGCGAAAAATCATCATCTTGTCCGCGACCGAAAAATCAAGAAAGATGCAAATAAAATAAATAAAAATTGAAGGACACTTTGTACATTCCAAAGTGTGTTCGGCGAAAGCGTGTGGCCATTCCACTGACTATGCCATGTCTTTTATCTTTTACATTCTCAGTGGGATAACACACAAACCGAATGTGTGTGCGTTTTCTTTTTTAATTTTTTACCGCGAATCGCAGCGAGACGGGAGGCAGACGGACGACGGACGGAAGGACTGACAGACGGACGGACACCGGACAGACGGACGGACACCGGACAGACGAACGGACACCGGACGGACAGACGGACGGACGGACACCGGACACCGCACGCACACCGACGTGAGCATGAGACATTAAAGGCTTTCGCCTTAAAAAAATTTCCGGGTCCGAGTGAGGACCGAACCCGGGCCGTCTGCGTGGCAAGCAGCTGTTCTACCACACAGCCACGCCTCTGCTTGGCAACACAGTGAAAATAACTTCCTCTGCTTGGAAATGCAGTGAAAATAACTTTCATGCTTCGCAAACGCAAGCGTCCTTTGTATAGGCGTCGCAATATAACATGTAATATCCCAGGAATATTGCGTGGTACAAGCGTACATTGCCATCGGGCGTCAGAATATGTGACTATCAAAACGATTTCGTAGTTTGAAGCGGGCCACCCATTACAAACGGCACACACCGTACTGCGCGTATTCCCTTAACACGACATAATGGGTGCATAGCAAGTATAGATTAGGTGCTTGAAGTAGGCACTCGGGACAGGATGTCGCTATCGCGTTCAACCCTTAAAGACGAAGATTAAGGGTCCCCCATTTTTTGTTCAGTGAATTTCAGCGATATGCGGGGCTAATGTGCCTCCGTTTCGCATGCGTTCGTGTCCCCGCGGTTAGCGCATCGAGCAGACGCCAGCCCTGGAAACGAAAGTGATGTTCTGGCGCGTTCGAGCACTCAATGTGCTCATTTATTCTAGCGCGTCCAAGTAAACGTAAATGCGGCACTGGCTCATGATACCACCACTCTCGTGCCCAGTGAAAAGTGGCTTGCGAAGGCTACGCGGGCCGAGTGGCAAGGGTTTAGAGCTCGCCTCCTCGCATCATGGTTTCGCGCCGCTTCAAAATACCGGTTTACTCAGCGCCTAATGAACCGATTGAAAAAATTCTTGTGGCATAATGCTCCTCATTGGACACACAACAATTGCCAGCGTCTAACAAAATTTGATATGGGGCCTGGTTAGGGGCCCTTTAAGGTATCCGTCGCGTTAACAGAACGAGCGGAGTAGGGTGCCTTGATGCGCGCTTTGTCCGCTTGAGGGTGAGGTCATCTGCGGCGTCTACTGCGGTAGAGTACACTGTAACTGTGGAGCGAATGCCCCATTTGAGCCCATGGCGTTTGGCCGGCGTCTCACCGCTCTACGGCGGCTCCGCTGAGAGGCGCGGGACGCTGGGCAAAAAAAGGGCGTCGCGGCGGCATTGACCCCTTCAAAGAATGGCAACACCCTAATGGGGGGCGTATGCGTCGAGGCACACTAGAGCGGAGAAGCGAATGGGCGACCCCGTACGACGAACGCGGTGCAACGACGAGGAATCACGGGAGAAAGCACGTGACGGCAAGCGGTAGTTTCTACTCGCTCTGCGCGGCGCCCTCCTTATCCTACCGCACGCTCTCAAGAACGCACTGTGAGCGCGACAAATGAATGGCTCTTCATTCTCTTTACATATCATCGTCACTTGTATATCTTCGTCATCTGTACATATCATCATCACTGTGATCTAGCTCGAGCCCGGCTGAATAAAGCGGTTCCTCATAAGTGGTGGAGCTAGGTGCGGGGTAGTAAGGCTGTGCACGCACCGGCGGTGACAATGAAGCCACGGATGCATGGTCTCCTGGTGTAGGCACAGGGACGGTGGTTGCAGCAGAGAGCGCTGCAACTTCGGCGTACGTTGGCGTCTGGCGCACGCAGGGACCGTTGGAACACGCAGGGACCGTGGGAAAGCCTCCCTGCGCGAGGAAAAGCCAATAATTTGTCACGGAAAGCCAACTTCTTCGGATGTTTAGTGTTGCACGATGTTGGATATGTCAGGTGGTCCGGCAATTTTTGTTCGACGTAGCCATACATTTTCCGGTGCATCGACGTTAAAACATTGCCGGGTCGCAAATTGTTTATTATTAAGGATAATTCGATTTACCAGTGTTCTAAACAATTGGTTTCGGCTGTATAGCAATTCCTATTTCTGCTTACCAATTCCTGTATACCGCAATGAAACAACCTCTTTGTACAACCACATTTCAACAAGATTATTGACAAGCACCGTGACTTGCCACAACTTTACACTGCCTTAAGAAACAAAAAAGGTTGCCGTGCACGCATGCACTTTAAGTACTGGTTACTACAATTTTTTTTATTTGCATTGGGGGCATCTTACGTCTTTGTTTTTGATATACACAGGTCGTCCTTTCTTTGAGTGCGTTATGTCAGTGTCCACGATGGGGTTGAAATCGCATGATACAAGGTTGTAGAATTATTCCGTGGTACGCATAATAAACTGCTTCACTTTGAGCTACAATCATCTTGACTTTTAAGGTAAAGAACTTAGCGGATGCTTTATTTTATCTGGGAAAAGCTTGCTCGAAAGCCATTACAGGAAGTGTCAAAAGTGAGCTGCCAGTTGTCGTCTAGAAATTCAAGCAACACCTTGCAGATAATCAGGACAAGTCCGCCACCTTTGAGAGAGCATAAAGAACGAGAAAGCACACGACAAATCGACCCCTGTAATGACAACGCAAACGCAGCAAAACAACTTTCAGCAAATATTTCGAAGCGCAGTGGAATGCCCGAGATGAAACATTTCGAACGAAAGTGAAGCTCTCGGAAGTGTGGGTCGTTTAGCTAGCCGGCAACAGCGAGCAGAATAAACATTTCAACAACTCCCGAAACAAGCACAGCAAGTTTGCGGCAGTGTCCATCGATAAACATTAGTGTTTTTCCTGTCGTTTTCTTGATTTATTTTTACTTGTTCCTGTTCTGTCGTTGTTTTACGACCGCCACGCTCGCTTCGGTCGTGTCGTGGCAGTGCTTCCATAAAGTTTCATCATATCGACGCAGGGGGGACGCGTAAAATCTCCGGATCGAAACAGAGAAGCGTGAAGAGAGTCATTTGCAACGGTGACTCCTCTTACTCTTGCTCCTGGCTTCGTCAAAATTCGCTAGTTTTTTTTTTCTTTTTTTGTGGGTTTTCATTATTTTCTTTAGTTTTCTTGCTTCACTGATACATGTTCCGGGACCATGAACACTGCTCGGGTAATACGCTTTTTTAAAGACAGATATTGCTTTTTTAAAGCACAGGTATATCTCAGCGTTATGCCACTGTTCGCTCCTAGCAGGAATAGCCACGGAATCTAGCACACATCGAAAGAGTGAAGAAACACCTACGGGTATGATGGGTATGCGATGCTTCATTTAATGTAACTGAAGTTGTGACTTGACCTTCTGAACGCTATATTGTAACGCACAGAGCACGTCCACAGAAGAACTCAGGTGAAAGGAAACCAACCCAGTTACATACTTTTCGTTCTCTTTATCTAGGTCCCTTTTCACACGCAAGTCACTTCGTTGGTATGTTCCACGCTCGCAAATTCATACACTACATTCGCCACACCCTCTCCCCTGGAGTCAGAGATAGAAGACGAAAAGGCGTCAATACAGAAAACACTTGGAACATAGTTTTTCAAACGGCTAGCGGAGTCTCGCCTGGTGATGCGCTGTGGCCAGGTGCGCCCTAAAGCGGGCCTTCTGAATGAGCTCCGAAGTACTGGTGTGATCCGGACGGTGGTGCGCCGTTGTGTCCAAACCAAAGAAACTTTCTTGCGGCAGCCTTGGCGTCCTTCCATAGACAAGCCTTAACGGTCACTCCCGTGTAATTTCCTGCTGTGAATTATTGAGGGCAAATACAACTGCTGCGACGTATTCGTCCCAGTTGTGATGACTAGGACTCACGTAGGATGACAGTATGTCCTGACAAGCCGCACTGCTTGTCCAGAATGAATTAATTATCAATAGCCTAGAAAAAGGAAACTTAGTTCTCGGAGTATTTATTGACTATAGTAGCGCATTTGACAGTCTACAACGCAATAATCTTTTAACAAAGTTGACGGCCTACGGTGTACGCGGAGTGGCTCATTCTCTGATGTGTTCATATCTGCTTGATCGTAGGCAGTGCGTTGTCATAGGAAATAGTATTTCTTCCGACAGGGCAATATGGTCAGTTGTCCCACAGGGCAGTGTCTTAGGCCCCCCTTCTGTTCGCCGTATACAATAATGACATGATATACACGCAGAACAAGGCAGCAATTGTTCCATACGCGGATGATACCAGCCTGTTTGTCTCTGGTCCAGTGGCTGGCGAGGTCATTGGTAAGGCGAACGCGCTCCTTTCCACTTTATCAGAATGGTCCAGCCGCAACGGCCTTAAAATTAATAACAAAAAATAAAAAAACAATCCTGTTGAGGACCAGGGGCAGAGAGGTACCTTTACGCGACGAACTACTGCTTGATAATGTGCCAATTGAGATCTTTAGCGAACATAAGGTACTTGGTGTCGTTTTCTATACTGTACTGAACTGGACACCACATGTTGACATGTTGTCGAAATCCTTGGTATCAGCAGCAGGTGCCTTGTCACGATATCGCCATTTCTTTCCTGAAAAAGGTGAAATTACAAATTTATCAAGCACTATTTGCGCAACACATTAACTACTACACGCTTGTTTGGGGCACCACTACAAATACTAACATGCACAAACTTATTGTTCTTCAGAAACGTGCACTTCGAATTATAACCAGCGTTCCATATCTCCACACAACATTACCCCTTTTCACCAAATTTAACATTATCGAAATTACTGAGGTGTATCACTTTCCTTTGCTGTATTCATACTTACTTTCCACTAAAAAGTTTTCTTCACTTCTGAAATCACTGTCAGGACTGAATCAGGTCACCCATGAACGGCTGTTCACCCTTGAACGGCAGTTCAGGGGTGGCCGCTGTATGTCGAATTCTATAGGTTTCTGAATGCGCACGACGTGAAAGCCTTGCCGCGGTCGCTGATGAGCAAGCGTGGTGTGCGGTGTCAAAAAACGACACACTCGTTTATGAACGTGTGGACGTGCTGCGTCTAAGAATCAGGGACGTCCCTGACTTCGGTCCACTTCGCGAGGTAGTCCGTGGCAGCGGTGAGCAACTTGCCGCGCGATGTACGTGGAAATGGTCCCATGTGGATATGTCTTATCTCAAAAGGCTTTTCCGGAGGATGGATAGTTAGGTTGCATGGGAACTGGTGGCGGATTTGCAATGGCCTTCCGTGCTTGACAGACCGCGCACGACCAATCATAGCGGGAGACGTCAGTGTGCATGCACCGCCACCAAAACCTCTCTAATGCGTGCCAGCGTCTTGTGAAGCCCGATGTGACAGGCAGTTGGGGCGCCGTGGCGCATGACTAGCACCGATTGTCGCATGGCTACCGGCACGCAGGCAAGCACGATTGATCCCGGTAATTTCGATGACAAAGAATTCCGTCTCACGGTTATACGACCCAACTAGAATTTCACGACGACGCTTGGAGTGCCTACCTCCCCGTATAAGCGTCGCGTTATATCGACAATTTCTGCGTCTTGTAGCTGTGTGGTGCGTAAATCAAGCGCTACAGTGACTGGTGAGGTGTCGTTGAGAGCCGCGGCGGTGGCCGCGCGCCGGCAGGTGTTATCTCTCCGCTCTCACTCCCTCTCCCATAGCAACAGCTGCGGGCGCGCGCACTTATCCTCGCCCTTAGCAACCGGAGCATGTGGTGCGAGAGAGTGTGGGAGAGGGTAGGTGCAGTGCTTCGCCGCTCCTTCTCTCGCCGTTCGCTCTGTCTCCTCCCTGCGCCCCACCCTCCCGTCCGCTCGCTCGCATATATATATATATATATATATATATATATATATATATATATATATATATATATATATATATATATATATATATATATATATATATATATATATATATATATATATATATATATATATAAATGAAAAAAATAAAAAGAAAAAAAAACGGCGCTGCGCCGTGCTCCCGACCGGGCTGCAGAAATTAGGCGCCTTTTCTTTCTTCGAACCACAGCCACCATATATAAATGGAGTGAAGCGCGCGCGAAATGCATTCGCATTTCCTCAAGATTCCCTTCGGGGAGGTGGGGGGCATTTTTTTTTGTTTGTTTGAAGCCAGCGAAGGGTGACGTTGTCGGTAACGACCGCGAAGGTTTTACCATAAGTGTATGGGTGAAATTTGTCTACTGCTCAATCTACTGCCAAGCACACAAGTTCAGAGGCGCGATATTGGCTCTTTTGTCTACTGAGCCGGCGGCTAGCAGAAGCTACTGGCCTCTCATGCCCGTCCTCGTTAAGCTAGAAGAGTACAACTCCGAAGCCAAGACCGCTGGCGCATGTGTGTAGAATAGTTGGTGCACTCTCGTCATAGTGCGCGAGTGTCGGTGATGTTTGCAGGGCAGTCTTGAGGTCATGGAAGGCAGCTTCTTGGCCAGGACCCCATTTCCAGCGAACGTCTACAGAAGCTTGCGGGCCCTTGCTTGCGAGCCCTTGCTCTGCCACTCAATCGATCTGACCACATGAACGCTTAAAGCCGTAACAACCGAACACTTCCGTTTGAGGGGCGAAGCTCCTTAGGGTGTGGGTCGTTCCCTCCTCTGTAATAGTATGTTGTAGTAGCCACTTCTAGTTAGTTTTAAGAATTGCTCACTAGATGGCGTTGTGTGTATACGTCCTTGGAAATAATATCACTAGATGGCGTCAGTGGTTTTCGTATAGTTGACGATTAAAGCGGATAGATGGCGCTGTTATAATTGGGATTGTCGGGCCGACGCGCTACTGAGTCGAGCACCGGAGGTGGACTCCATCGTGATCAACGGTGAGGTGAACTTCACCAGAGAGGAGGTAATCAGCTCCTAGTATCATGTCAGCGGGCAGGTCCCCGAATACGGGAACGCCGACAAGGAACATGCTGCCGGCTTCGGTTTGGAGATGCACGTCGAGCTTACCGACAGGCAATGCACAACCACCGAGGACTCGCAGGGGCGCCTCGGGCCAAGGTTGGAGATTGGCTGGGGCATGGTGTCGATGTAGCGCCGTGCGATGAGCGCCGGTGTGCACAAGAGCCGTAAGCTCGCCCACGCCAGCGACGCGAACCTGTACCGTTAGAAGCAACCTCGTTTCACGGTGTATAGCTTGATGTCGTCTATCTGGTGTTGTAACGTCGCTCTGACAACCGAAACTCGGCGGGAGGTCCTTCTGGAATGGCGAAGAGAATATACCGGGTCCGGTTTGATGTTTATTATATACACACAGTGTTTCTCACTCTTTATATGATGATTCATGGGGCGATACACGGAAGATTCACGGTTTTACCGATGATTCCCTCCGGAGCTTCGCCCCACTCATCATCATTCACCTCGTGGATATGCTGTGAATTTTTTTCTTTTTCTGCGATGCATTTTATTTCAAGTAGAATTTGCTAGGAGAAACGCCAGTGAATTGGAAATTAGAGTAAAGCAAGATATTTATTCGTAATATTGGGCACATCGTAGTTTGGCAGTCCTGAAAAAAATTCTGAACTACCGCGTTTATTCTCACCCTACACCAGCCCTGTAATAGCCTGGCTGCCCTCACAACGCTCGTCACCGCTGTAAATCTTCCCAACACTGGCTGCCGGACACTGTAGGAACGGAAGTTTCATGTGGCTAGCGTTGTGCAGTCGCGCCAATTTGAGCGTTACACATGAACAATTAAGTTTCATTGCAGAAACGGACGAGGACAGAAAACAACACGTAAGACACACGGGTGCTAAATTGCAACACTTTATTGAGACCCGCAAAGCGCAATACACAAAGTGTAAGGAGGAAGAAGAACACATGGCCATACATCAGGCCTACGTTGTCACTGACTATGTCATACTTTGCCACCTTCGCCGGCGTCATGCATGCTTACGTGTGTCCTTATACAAGGTGTTTCATGAAATGTGTCCCAAACCGAAGCACCGGTGAGCGCAACAAGCCGACGACCAGAATGACGTCACTGTTTAATCAACGAATACAGAGAGAACATGTTTTACGCCCATTTACCTTCAACCGGTTAGCGAGGGCAATACTAATTAGGATGACGGAGATGATAAATTACAAATTCAACGATTGTGTTAATTTTTTATGAAGAAAAAAAGAAAGTAAGCTTTAACTGCACAAGGCTCTTTTTGCTGGCAAATAAATGGTGTCTCGTCAACTTTAGCAAGCGAAATAAGTTAACGGAAGCTGCGTAGCCATTCCGTAAGTAATATATTCCTTTATATTTGGTATAATGCAAATAATGGCCGGAAGGCGGCAGTTGCGTTGGAACAGTAGCAGCAAGAGCTGGACGGGCGCAGGCAGCGTTGCAGCAAAAACAGGCTGGGCAGCTCTATAGCTTGTGCCTCACTCAGGGCTGGCGATGTGGCTGCAGCACTAGATGTTCCTCTCCACTAGAATGTTCCACCGTCATAAAAGGGGCCACCCTGGAGACCCATGGGGAACATAGTACGGGTGAATCATAATAGGGTTTTAGACGCTGTGCGTAAACGGTTACGACCAAGAAGGCGTTGTTCTGTAGGTGGTGTAGCCGGTAAAACATTGAGGCGGGCTAGTTGTTTCGATGCTGTTAGACGTTCTTAAACTGCGCGAAATGAGTAAGAAACGAGTAAGAAAACATACAGAACAACGCGAGCGCAGATTCAGACTTCAAAAATTGAAGGACACTGTAAATTCGAAAGTTTGTTCGGCCAAAGCCTGTGGCCATAGGTCATCCTCTATTTTGTTTTTCTTACCGTGTGGCTGCTCAACAGTTGCTATGCGGTACTGTGTCATCATGTGATTGCTGAGAGAGTGTGAGGGGGAGAGGCCACAGCCGGCACCGATCCAGGGCACGGACGGAAGGACGGACGGGCGCGAGTATCAGCCATTAAAGGATTTCGCCTTAATATCTTGGCTTTCCGACGTGGCCCCAGGACGGAACCAGATGGCCAAATAGTGCTTGCACTTGCGGATGGACTAATCTGCGCTTCAGGCAATAAGCCATAACACGCGACTGGCGGACGGACACAGCGACCGCGTTCACATAGGAAATTGCTTGCTCTTGCTCCGGTTGCGGACATATAAAAGAGCCCACAGGAGACGAAATGTACTTCAGTAAAACGTTCTTGGGGGGCTAGTTGGTTCATTGCTCTTGGACGTTCTTAAAGCGCGCTAAGATATTGAACTCTGAGTCTGCGCTCGCGTGGTTCTGTGTTTTCTTATTCGTGTCCTGGTCGTTTCGCGCAGTTTAAGAACGTCTAATGGTGTAACCGGCCCGACGATATTTTACAGGTGACGTTTGCTCAGCAACATGGTAGGGTCCCTGATATTTGGAAAAAGCTTAGAAGAGAAACCAGTTGGGACAGCTGGAACCCAAAGCGAAACAATGCAGTCCGGAAGGAACTGATAATACGGCTGGTCATCTCTACGTCAAGATTTTAATTTTCATCGGTCGAAGGTTGTGAACGAATGAGCCAGCTGACGGCATTCCTCCTCGCTGCAGGCAGTTTCACAGATGCGCGTGGCTTCGGATGGATTGGTCGGTATGGCAGAATTCTGTGTAGTGTGGTCGCAGGTCCTCGGCCATACAGGAAGAAGAATGGCGAAAAACATGTAGTCGTCGGTGGAGCAGTTTTGTAGGCTTACGTCACGAAGGACAAAATTAGGTCCCAATCAGAGTGATCTGACGCAGCATACTTAGACATCATGGGGCCATGGGCGCCGTTAAATCTTTCCGTCAACCGATTAGCTGTATGGTAGGTGCCGGGCGACAGTAGTACGATGAACGATACAAGCTTCTGCAAGGAGTGCGTTGACGTCTTCGGAAAGGGACATTCGTCCTGTGTCACTCAGGTGTCCGCGTGGTGCGCCCTGACCAAGATAGAGGTACCTCACGAGGAAAGATGGTGTCACCGGCTGTGGCAGCAGCCAGAGTGGCTGTTTCATAGTATTGCGTCAAGAGTATGACGGTGGCGACAACCCCGCGGTTTCCGGAAGCCGTCAATGGGAGAGGTTCATACAGGTCAACTGCAATGCTGTCGATGGGCGTGACAGATCACGGGATTGGCTAAAGCGGACCAGAGACGTGCTGAGGAGGAGCTCTGCGTCCCTGACACTGTGAACATAACCGCTTTACCTGTGCGTAAAGGTGTACGTGCCTCGTCAATAAAACCTGGAGGAAAGCCGCGTGTATGCTTTGAAGACACCTGTTTATGCACACTGTGGATCAGTGCAGAATACTGAACATATTTTAGCACGACGTTGTGGAGGTATGAACAGCAACCACTTGCGGCCGTGAGGCATGTAGTTGGGGCTTTAATCACAGCGCACAAACATTTGCTCTTAGAAGGCTCCATGGAATAGATTCAGCGTAGAATTACTGAACCCTTCCTGGTCGCATAAAAAGTGTGAATTACCATCACACTTACAGCCAGCTGATGTGTACGTGTGACTGTTTTTTTCACCGCTAGAATTGTTCACCCCAAGCCGAGGGCAAACATACCTAGCCTACTCGACAGCCTTCGTACGGAGGTATAACGATAACATACAGACATTTTCCATCCGACTTCATTAAAAAGTCATTAAAAAGTGATAATTCCGTGGCCTATTCCAGGAAAATTCCCACCATTTACTTAAAAAACGAACATTCCAAGCCTTCCGGCATGTTTCAGAAACTGGGCATTATGATAAAGGGTCGTTTCAGGGGGAAACTGTTTTTTTTTTCTCGAATAGGAATAGATGGTGTATTTTTCTTTTGCTTATATCTCGGTAATCTGGTGTAGAAATGCATATTTTAAATCCAGCGCAATTCCATTAGAGTCAGTATTGCCCTTCTCGCTATATTCACAGTGAGCGAGACGGCTGCGGAAAAAAATATAGCCACCAGCGTAATATGTATCCTAACAAAGTCTAACTCTTCCGGCAATGTATTGAATGAGGGCGAACTGTCTAAGGTTGATTGGACCATGGATTTAACTCAACAGCCGAGCGGAACGGCCGGCCCTTTTGTTCCCCGGTACGCGGAGCAATTTCTCGTCGGAAAGGCTTGTTGCGGTGAAGACGGAATTGCTGCAAGTTCTGCATATCGTTAGCACTAGACGTCAAACAATGAATGAACCCCTTGGGAGCCAACTTTAATTAAAGTCATTCAATGCACACGTACCACTCGAACTTTGGACGGGAGCTTCTTGAGCTTCGCTTCATTTTAACTTTCCAGCT
The DNA here is from genome assembly GCA_030522465.1 of Rhipicephalus appendiculatus. Taxonomy (NCBI): domain Eukaryota; kingdom Metazoa; phylum Arthropoda; class Arachnida; order Ixodida; family Ixodidae; genus Rhipicephalus; species Rhipicephalus appendiculatus. Next base: position 6,535 of record JALIZH010013737.1, on the reverse strand, counting down.
TCTTTGACGCCCCCTTTACTATAACAATAGCAATCAAGAAATGCCTATTACTGTACCTTAGGTTCTACTGCACTATCTTACGTTCGCGCTACAGCGTTAAAACTCCGTAGGCTCGTATTATAAGTGGCGATGGGAACTGCGCTCTTCTGCTGACAAAGAAACGGAACCCATCCTTGTAATTATTTGTCCTGGCTACTCCCCTTTATAGAACTGAATGGTTTTAGGTAAATTGAACAGTGCACTTTGCTATTCAATAGTTGTTAGCAAAAAATCAATAGCGATTGACAATGTTCGGCGAAGGTGGCATGCTTAACAACGCTTGACATACTAATCACATGTGATATCTATTTTTTTTATCTTTTAAGTATATTCCTGACGGCATTATAATTTCGCAGGAGAGCCATTTTTGAGCCTCCATCTAATCGGCATGCCCATTTCGGTGGAGCACATTCAGTTACTCGAAGAAGTTGCAAACCAGGATGTCATCGCACTCTTTACCACTTAGACGCACCGTCCCTGCATTGCCCTTTTCCAGCGTTTGAAAAAAAAAGTGAACGAAATCGGGAAGCACAGCATACTTAAAAGAACTTGAGAAGTCTGTCATTGCATATGAAGCTGTCCCACATGCTTGAGAATGGCGCAGTTACAGCGTACCGACCTTCACTGGAGCGTTCAACGGGCGGTCGCATTAAACCTAATTTGAGGGCTCACGCGATAACAGAATTATATGTAATGCACGGCCTCCTTGATTCGCGCTGCCAAAATTGGATCTCTGGGGGCTGCGTTCGATACGTTGAACCTTATTCCGCCCGTCTTATTTGTGCCGAGAGTGGTGAAAGCACAGTAATGTCAAAATGACGTTGCCGTAAAAGAAACAGAAACAGCGGGCGTGCTGCTCTTTGAGCTCCAGCTATCATGTGGCCGAAATGATTTTCCATCAGACGGACGCATCGAGAATAGCCCTTTAATATCCAAAAAGGCAGAAGTCCGCATAATATCTTCTTTTGATCCGCAATGGCCAAGAGTGCACAGGCTGTTTTCCAAAAGTCGTCAAGTTGCTCTTGTAGAGTAGGTGCCATAAACAGGGCCTGTCTATTTTCAACCTAATGCTGCCTTAAAATCATAAGGATGTGGACGTTGATGCTCTGAACAAAGATATGTAAAGAAAGTCGGACTAACTTTCTGAGGAATCATATGGTTTGACTCGAAGAGAACATTTTCTGCGCTTCAATCTCAACCTCTCAGCAATTTCAGAAAACACGGGTCATTGAGCCGGAGACTCGCCGATTGACTCGCCGATGGTCCTTTAGTTTGTTTAATCCCTAGTAATTTATCGTTTAAATTTATTATTTTTTATTTCGACCTTATTGAAATTTATTGAGCCTTTAATCGAGAAAACTCGCCGACGATCATTTTAATTAATATAAGAGACGCTCGTTATGAGTTAGAGATTTCAGTGGCGGCGGCGGCGGCGTCCCATGCAAAAAAAAAAATGCCCCCCACCTCCCCGAAGGGAATCGTGAGGAAATGCGAATGCATTTCGCGCGCGCTTCACTCCATTTATATATGGTGGTTGTGGTTCGAAGAAGGAAAAGGCGCCTAATTTCTGCAACCCGGTCGGGAGCACGGCGCAACGCTTTTTTTTGCTTTTTTTTCTTTTTTATTTATTTATTTTTATTTATTTATTTATTTATTTATTTTCATATATAGCTCCGCCGAGCTCCCGCGATGCGAGCGCCCTCACGCACCAGAGCGCGCTCCTCCTCTCCACTCACTCTCCGCTACTCCGCCCACCTGCTCCGGTTGCTAGGGGCGAGGATAAGCGCGCGCGCCCGCAGCTGTTGCTATGAGAGAGGGAGTGAGAGCGGAGAGATAACACCTGCCGGCGCGCGGACGCCGCCGCCGGTCAACGCCGGATGCCTGACATAGCCCGACTAAAAATGCATTCGCATTTAAAACCCTGCGCCAGCGAGCGTGCAGAAATCCGGCCCTCGAATGTGCGCCTGTCACGTGCGTGCTTGTGGGCGCCGTTTTGCAATGATTCAGACGCACTGGATTGCCTATGTTGTAGAATAATTGACTCTATCTCGATCGAGGGCATCTCGGCGATGAGCGGTTTTTGGTTCGACAATCTGATCTTTCATAAAGGTCACTAGTCGCTTCACGTTGCCAGATTTCAGTGAATATGATCGCATGAACGTCGTTGTTGCCTGTAGCAATAGAAGTGTTGCTCCGGTAAGCACGTGGATGAACGTCAGACTGAACGTCAGGAAGTAGTCAGGAGGGATCATTGTGGAATGAAATGGAAAGAAACAAGAAAGAAATAAGAAAGAGTAGTAAGTTTAGCACGCACAGGCGAAGCTTCGCGTACCCAAATTTTCTCCATAGGGCAATGTATTCTGATTATTTCAGTCTTTAGAAGACATACAGTGTTTATATGCGTGCAACGTACAGACCAGTGAACCGAAAGCACCTACAGCTTGTCCCGATAACAAATATGATTATGTTGAGGTGCGGCAGTGCGGCCGCGGCATATGGTGATGAATTGACGGAAGCCGCTGTTAGGTTCCCCACCGAATGCCATAGAGAACTTGTAATGCGATATGCTTTCCTTCAAATGTGTGGCTGCAGTGATCATATCGCACCTGAAATAAACGCTATTTTATGCATTGAATTCAATCGGTGTTTCTAGCGAACTACTTTGTCTATATTTGGGGAATGTGTTGAAAGGTGTTATGGAATATGTTCGGGGAGCATGTGTCAGAGACGCCTCCAAGTGCATCCAAGAAGAGGACACCACGGCACGGCACACAACCATCTATTCAAACACACGAAAGCAAACATGAACAAGATACATACTACAAATACACAAGATAAACGTCAAAATTGTCTCTACATAAGAAAGAGTTCAAGCTATATAACGCTCACAGTTTGTGATGGGGCGAAGCGGTCGTGGCGTTGTCTCTCGCAGACTCGTTCGACGCGACGCGGCAGATGGTTTCTGTCCGGTTCTTCTGCGTCGAGACTGCTAGGGGCCAGGAACAGTAGACGTGCCGGTTGCGAAGCCCCTCGGACGTTGGCGCCCGACCAGGTACTTCCGACACAGGTTGACCTCCCGAACGTTCACGCTCGGCCAGGCCAACGCGTCTTCACTGCTCGGGGTCCTTGCTTCGTCTGCCCACCTTACGTGGCCTGTTCTATTCTTTTTTCTCTGTCCACGCGGCACGTGCAGCCCAGCGTCTACCATGTGAGGCCAGTCCTGCTGCTGGGCGCGTGCTTGCGTGTTTCTGTAGCCACTTCGTCGTCTTCTATGTGGCGTCGCTGCACCTCACCATAAAAGGTTATGCGAGGCGCCTGTGCCATTTTGGCAAAGGCAGGCGTGCACAGAGATGAAGCTTAATGCAGGATGTTTCCTTTTACATGTGAAGCATCTTATGGCGAAGCTTAATCCGGTAGTGGTGGTGTGCAGCATGACCACCCTTACTGCACATGCGCAAACTCTCTCAAAAAAATAAAAATAAAAGCCTCCTCTCCCCCCCTCTCCTCTAGGCATCCCGGCCCGCGGCGTCCACACTCCCACTGCGCATGCGCGTCCCCCCTCTCTTTCCTCTGCGCTCTACCCTCTAGGTATCCCTGCCCGCGGCGTCCACACTCTCACTGCGCATGCGCGTCCCCCCCCCGCCCTCTCTCTCCTCTCCTACGCTCCCCCCCTCTCTCGCCTCGCGACGCGGACGCAGGCAGCGTCTGCTAGCGAGTTTCTTGGTTGAAAAAACCGACTGCTCGCGCTGCACAACCGTTCAATGGCCATCCCGTATATATGGCAGTGGATCTTGACCTCCAAGGTGGTGCCGGCGGGACATTTCTCCTGTGCGTTGTTGAACAATAAAAATTCCCAGCGTGCGCGTTAACTAAAAGCGGACTGCGGGTATCTGTGTCCAGTCGGAGTCTTCTGTCTCTCATTGCCCATTAGCAGCGATTGGCATGTTCCAGCAGGAAACACCTCTCCATCACTGCGTGCTTTGTGCCTCCCCAGGTTTCTCTCCTGCGCAACGCCGCGATGAGCGCCAGCGTCAACGCCGCCGCCAGTGTAAGCGTTAGAGCCCGCTGCTTCACATCTACACATGGTTCCCTTTAGCGGGAGATGGTGTAATTTTTTAACACTAAAGAATTTTTAATAGAAATCGCATCGCCGCAAGGCTCCTGTCGTTTTCCCACACGAGCTCTACGTCGCGGCGGAAATACTTTACCGCAATGAAGCGACGCCCTTGTGAATAATTAGAAAAAGTCCAGTAATAACAGTTAGATTATTGCCTTGAGGGTGGTTGTTTATAGTGGAAATTTCTAGCGCATGGCGATTGATGACATGCCCATTTCTTCAAAAAACACGAAAGTTACACATATTTCAGGATATTCGTAACCCGAATTTTAAAGAAGATATCAAAAGTCATTGCGGCCGTTGACCACTCTGTTACACAGACCGCAGCAACCCGTGACAAGGAAGAGACGAAACTTTTTGTTTATTTAGTTATTTATTTATACTGTCAGCCAAAGGCCGATACAGGGTGGAGTAATGAAATACAGGTCACACACCGTTGAAGACACAAGCACTACACAACAAAAATCAAGGAAGACCACACATCTGGCAGTTTTAAACCAAACTACACCCACCAGACCATACTATTCGTAATTCAACCGCAGGAAAAATGCAACCCAAGGTACAACACGTAAATTAATTCAAGTTTTACACAATAGTGACCAACAATGAGCATATAGTAACACACCTGCAAACACTACAGTCAACGAAAGCTGTACAATATGCATAAAAATTTTTTCAATATCAGTCAGGAACTTTTTCAACATGATGTACAATTATTTGAAATAATGTCAAAGCATATATGCGCCGTATCACTGAAAAAAATAAGGTGATAACGCTTAAATGTGGTTGCATAGAAGAATAATAGGCCAGTACCATTTTTTCACATTTTTTGAAGAATTACTTTCGGTTATGCTACGTGGTAGCGCGTTTCACCTTTCAATCATTTTTGGAAAGACCGCCCATTTAAAGGTGCCTAACTTCGTAGGTATGGGCACATATTGGTCCTCATGGAAAGATCTAACTGACCGCGAAATATGTGGCATTCCACCTTGTATGTATCTGTGAGGCTTAAAGTTAAAACAGTTGTGTTTCATTAGGTGAACTAGTTTTAATCTAGCCACTATTCGCCACAATGAAAGTTCAGGCAAGTTTAGTAGAGCGAGCACTTCGGTGACTGATTCTGTGTACCCATATTTCGACATCGTAAATCTTGCTGCATGCTTCTGTATTTTTTTTAATTTTCTTTAGTTCCTTGTTTATATTTGGATCCCATAATAAGCTACCATATTTTAGGGCCGGACGTATGAAAGTCAGGTATGTAGTTACTTTAATACCTCGGGGAGCATATTTCGGCTTACGTCTCATTGACCAAAGTTTAACCTCTGCGGAATTACATAAGTTAGTAATATTATTTTTACAAGATAAGTTTACAAGTTAAGTCAGGTGATATAATACCGAAGTACATAAAGTGCCTAACTTGTGTTAATGGGTTACCATCTTACATGTAATCAAAACTAGCACATTTTCTGTTATTCTAGTTATTCATGCGTATACTGTTTTTTTCGTGGTGTATTTTGATTTTCCATCGTGTGCACCAATCATTAATTGTTTCTAGTGCTGTAGCTAACTCTTATTGACGTTAGAGTTAGCTTCAGCCCTACAACGTGACATGATATTTTAGAATATATTAGGCAATCATCTGCAAATAAACGAACAGTAATTTTGCTACTAAGACCACTTGTAATGTCATTACTATAAGAGAAAAAAAACAGGTGCTAATCCGACCCCTGATGGACGCCAGATGTTGCATTTAATGTTTTCGATTTCTTCCCTTTCACCTCCTCATACCACGTCCTATTATTAAGATATGATTCAATCCACTTAACTATATTTATATTAACTCCAAGATCAAGTAATTTACCAAGTAATTCCGAGTTGGAAACGCAATCGAAAGCTTTCAAAAAGTCTTAGCAAATTCCAGCTATCCGACCTGTTTCATTAATTATCTATGCAAAATCGTGCACTGTTTTTGCAAGTTGGGTGATTGTGCACAAGCGGCTCCTAAATCTATGCTTGTTAGAATTAGACTTACCTGAACTTTCGAGATACCTAAAGAAGCTTTTTGATAGGATCGGATCGAATATTTTACAGCATGTGCGTGTAATGGATATTGGTTTATTGTTTAGTACTTTAAGTCAATCCCCTGTTTTCTGTACTGGTAGGACTCGTACCATTAGCCAATCATGTGGTAATTTATGCTACTCAAGAGATGCATGGAAAATTCTTAGTAAAATTAGCAGTTCATTAAGAATATCTTCACAGGAATTCACTAGGAATGCCATCCGGACCAGGTGCCTTTTTTCTATCTAATTTTCAAAAGAAGTAGAAGTACACCGTTATCAGATAACGTAGGGTGTTGCATGTATTAGTGCATTATCT